>OZ005650.1:119381730-119411730 GCA_963930645.1 Salticus scenicus
AATCATTTGCAGTTTTTCATGGTTTTCACCAAAACTAGTACAGCCACAAGCTAAGATCTCTAAGAAAGACATCCATCCCCACAGATATCATCCACTCATGCCTAGATAGACAATTGACATTAACCCTCACATTACACACACCAACTTCAGTTTAATTTAACGATTTGAGAAGTGAATGAATTTGTGTATTCCATGCAATGGGACACTGAAGAGGGGTTAAAAAGTATTACAATCAATCACTTTATTAATAAAACATATTGAAATTAGAGTTAATATTCATCTAAACTAGTAGAAGGGAGCTGCCAGATTCGAATTCAAGTTGCAATCAGGGGCCAAGACATTCGAATTTTCCCATGATTCTCTCTGATACTCAAGTGAGTACAGGATAGGATACCACAGGAGACAAAGCTTAGGTTCCTAGTGTAGCCAACTGGTCTTAACACATAACACACACAAACACCAGCATTTCTATTGTCATAACAACAAAAGATGCTTGATGTAGTTATGTTGTAACATGATTTATAATTAATGAAATTATCAGATTTTTAAAATATTAAAGGATTGTAATAAAAACATTCTGATTCAAAACTGACACAGTAAAATATGTTACAAAAAGGAATTACATTCATGGATTCATTTAATCCTTAATGGGCTTTACACAGTCAAATGAGAAAATCTAAACTATAAATTTCTAACAAATTTTCCAAAAAAGAGTTGCTTGTCAAGAGTTATTGGTTAACCAAATGACTTGATCAATAATGCTATTTATAATAACTGTGAATATCATTGAAGAATTGTCATAAAAGCATTTGCTCAATCTTTAATCAATAAACATCCAGACAAATTAACAAGCAAGTTTGTTTCCAACTCAAATAATTTACAAAGTGATCTCCAAGGCCTGATTAAGATTTGAAGCTAGGGGAAGCTCAGGATCATTTCGGGACCCCCTTTCATTTCGGAAAATCTTGTTTTCTTGTTACATATTGTAATATCAAAATGCTATAGACCAAAAAAATAGTGTGTGTTTATTATTATTTTTTTTTTTTTCATACATCTGGGTGGTTTCTACACAGAACATTAAAATCATACAACTTTTTAATTAAGAACATTCAGATTTTTGAGGTTAAATAATAGATTTTTCCCAAAATAGTGAGTGTTTTGTCTTGTTTTAAGTAACCTTTCTCAGAAAAATTTCAATCTCAGTGTGAAAATATGAAACAAAAAATTTAAGACCATGTTTTTAATCCTTATGGGGGCCCCCTCTTAAATTTTAGAGGGGAAGCTTATGCTTCCTGAGCCTTTTGGATAATCAGGCCCTGGTGATCTCCTAGATAACAAGCTTCTTAGTACAAAAAGTTATAAAAGAGCATCCATTCAAAAATTGTATGTAAATATATAAATATAAATATACATATATATATATATTATAACAAGAAAAGAAATTTTGTTCAAAACAGAAATCAATTTACAAGGCTTTTTCTTTTAAGTCTATTTTTCAATATAAAACGTGTGATAATTGTAATATGTTCCTTAGCAATGGTTCTATATTCATTTCGTAAAATTTCTTTCACATGTTTTTTCTCCATTTCATTTTTTATATCTTTTTCAACTTGATGCGACAAGTAAAAAAAGGAAAAGTTTTTTCATTTGGTTTAAATGAACGAGATAAATAAGGTAGAATGTGAAATGGTAACATTTGACTTGGTTCAACACATAAGTCATTAACTTGCACCAGCATATGCATTAATTATCTTGGTTACAGCTTATTTTATAAATGATTATATTTCAATGGTAATTATTTGAATACTGTACTTGTCAGCATTTGATTTGGCAAAATCATTGCCACCAATGCATGCTTTTGTTTATTTATATAATTTAATAATTTATTGCCCTAAATCAATACATTTTTTTATTTTCTTTCTTTTAAATTTCGTATAGTCAAAATTTCATTAGAAAAATATTTAAAATAATTTGAGGAATTGTTATTTATTATTAAATTTAGCTCTTTTAAGAGCATATTAAACCAGTACATTTACAGTTCAAGAACCTTGACATCACATTTGCATTACTTAATGAGCAGTTTATTTTTATTAACAATTATCAACAAAGTTTAAAAGTACTTAACTTTGGTTAGTCTGTCTGTAACCTAATTTCTGTAAATAGTGTTGAATGTTTTGGAATTAATTCCCGTTATTAAAGTTCACTATGGCGTGTTTTCTATTGTTGATGATATAAATAGTACAATTGATTTGGGCTACTATTCGGCTAGCTGAATATAAAAAAATTCAACTTTAAAAATCTTAAATCAGTTGAAAAACTTCTTATATAACTGCTATTTTTAATTATTATTAAATTAACATTATTCAGAATAATTAAGAAATAACTTATATTTAAATGAAACAAATTGTTTAATATAGTTTCCAAAGTAATATTAAAGAAAATTAATTAATTGCATTAATCATAACAATTAATAATATCTAGAAAAAATTGTCTTTTGTAGTAACAGTATAATGATATATGTCTTTAAAGTTGAATTAACAAGGAGTGTGCATGATGCTGCCATCTAGGAAATTTCAAAAGATCAAACATCACATTGCACCCTGGCAAGATAAAAATGACACAAATCATAAAAGAGTAATTTTGAGTTTCTCATTTAAAAATGTGTATTAAGTACCCCAACATGCACAAAAAGTATCACATCTATATCGCAATTTATTCACATGAGAGGCATTTGTGTCAGTTTTAATGTAAGGCAGCAGGCAGCTAATGCTTTAAAGTAAGTGCACCAAAACCTGACACATTAAGGAATAATTTTCAATTTATGTTTTCTTTTTAAATACCTAAAAAATAATGTGCATGATTATATTTATTGTTATTTCTAAGTTGATTTTTCTCAAATGCTGCATTTTTGAATTGTGTCATATATATATATATATATATATAGTTTCCAGAATAAATTTTAATTTATTTTGGAGTATTTTTATCCCCACCTGTATTTCGCCCCACTTTACTTTTAGAGTATTTTCCTACAATGTATAACTATGATATAATAAGAAAAAATTACTCTTAAAAATTTTTTAAAAAAATTGATATGGAATAAAGGCTGGGCTAAAAATGCTACGGAATAAATTAAAATGTTGGCAACTTTGTATATGTACATATATTTGAATAAGTGCGACAAGATATTGTTAATCAAGAAATTTTATGTGGTCAAGTAATATTCTCTAACATTTTTCTACATTTAAGTAAACCACTGTTTCTGAAAAATTTTTATAATAATTTTTCATAATTAAAAATTAAAATATTGCTAAATGCAAGTGGTACTACTGGAAAAGTAAAAAAAAAAAAAAAAGTAGGCGATTGACACCTGAATGAAACTATAATCAGCCGGCCAAATAGTTACTAATCGGTTTGAAAAATATTCGGTATTTGGCCGAATAGTTAGTATTCGGTTGATCAAATATTCAGTATTCGGCCAAAACTGCTATTCAGTACATCCCTAATGCTTATTATCTATTATATTTGAGACTTTTAATAATTCAATAATTTGATAGTGTGTGCATGAAAATTAATATGTTTGAAAAAAACCTCTGAATCAAAAGTTTTATAGTTTAAAAATAAAATTTAAAATTATGCCAGAAAGCTAGCAAATTTAAATTATATAACTTAGCTATTTATAATAAATATGTTAAATTTAAATTAAAAACCAAAAGGACAAATAGCTTAAAAAATGAAATTTAATTTTGCATTTGGTTACTCATTACATAAAATTTAGAATCAAAGTGAACAGTCAGTCTCATTTTCTGATAAAAGATCAATTACGCTAGATTCTTTAATGATAGACAACTTATCTAATTCTTTATTATCAATATTACCAACTTTGTATAAACTCATATGTTTTTGTTTTTTATTTGGCTTTTAACCTATTAAGTGCCAAGTCTTCCCTTTTGGGAGCCTTTCATTAAATTTTTTTTCTCCACAGATAACTAAGATACAAACTATTTTATATTTTTTTAATTGAATATTGAAGTACTTAGTCTCTTTGTAAATTTTTTCAAAAATTTAGTAATATAAATTCTAGTTTTAAAAATTGTTCAAATTTACGCAAAATTGCCTCTTTTTACTTCATAAGAAAATAAATTCACTAACAATAATTAATTTGAGTGCGGGAGTTCAGCAACATTGAATATGAAGAACAATGATTCTTATTTTAAGATCATAACAAACAGGGTTCAAGAAAAATAATTTAAAAGGGTTTTAAAGTTATTTATTTAAAAAGGTCTCAAAATGGAAGACTTAACGTGCCCTGACTAGCAGAATAAAGATTCACCTGTTTTGCATGAATAAATCTGTTAATACCTTTGTTGTTAAAGGACAGGTGTTATATTGCCCATATCTTTATGTTCTGAAGAATGTTCTAGATAAATGTGTGATAAATTTTTGGTCAGCATTCTAAGCTAAGCATTCTTTAAGCAAGGTTCATTTTTAATAGAGAAGTTTCTTTAATTTCATTTTTAAAGTAAAAATGCTGTTAAAATTTTTAACTGTGCAGCAAGCCTTAAACTATATGGAAACTTTAGATTCGGACAAATTCTCAGCAGATGAGTGCAGTATCACTTGTTTGCCACCAGATCCTGGTCATATAACTGATGAAGAAAATTTTATTGAAAATAATTTAGATGAAGTTATGCCAGTGGATGTATGCAGAGAAGTCAAACTTAATTTAAAACGGTGTGAAACATTAGATAATTCAAGGAAGAAAATAACATCAAAAAAGAGGAATAGGTATCTAAAAGAAGGTTCTTTTTCGAGTGATGAAGTACAGGGGTGATTGTGACTCAAAGGTAAAAATCCTGAAAATTAGAGCCTCAAATTAGAAAAAACCCAAAATATCAAATAATACTCAAACTATTTAGGCCAGAAGCCCTCAATCCTTTTACATTACATTCACAAATCACTTGCATAACAAATGAACAACCAATGAAAGAAAAAATAACTTTATAGGAAATATGAAAACACAGATGAGTTAGAGTAAAAACCCTGAAATTAGGGGTAAACCCTGAACACAAACACCCCTGTGAAGATGACTTGAATAAAAGTCAAAACCAACAAACAAAACTTAAAAAATTGACAAAAAAGAAAAAACTGGTCAAACTAAATTATGCTATTAGGGCAAGCAAACAAAAAGAGCCAAAAAAAGAAATATGTTTGGTAAAAAGCCGAAGATTTATCTCCAATTCAGTCTGAAAAAACACCAGTTTTAGAAGAGATCCACCCTGAATTAGTAGATAAAACTCCTTACGAACTATTCAAAATGTATTTTGATTCTGATATCACGGATCTTATCTTAGAAGAAACTTTAAGGTATGCTACACAAAATAATAATTATACATTTTCATTATCTGAAAAGTTATTGGAAGTATTTATTGGAATTATATTGTTTAGCGGATATCATTCCTTGCCTCAAGAAGATTTATATTGGAGCAATTCAGAAGATTGTAATCTGCCCTTCATACAGAATGACATAAGTACTAAAGTTTTAGAGATATAAAGAAGTATCTCCATTTATGAGATAATAATTTAATTGATGGCTCTGACAAGTGATGTTTTGCAAAAAATTGCAACAATTCAGAATATTTTCTGAATGTTTAAGCATTCACGAGGAAATGATCCTTTATACAGGCAGGCATTCTGCAAAAATGTATATGCGTGGAAAACCCATAAAATTTGGATACAAATTGTGGATCCTTGCTTCTTCCCAAGGTTATCCATTCAATTTACAAGTTTATGTGGGAAAAGAAACCTCAACCGAAGACAAAACTCCCCTTGGAACAAGAGTTGTCTTGGATTTACTAGAATGTGTAAAAAACAGTAGAAGGCATAAAGTGTATGTTGACGATTTTTTCAACTCTTTGCCATTGCTTGAAGAAATGCAGGAAAGGGAATTCCATCTCACTGGAACTGTGAGAGAGAACCGACTTCAGAACTGTCCTTTACAAAATAGTAAAGTTTTGGTAAAAAAAGAAAGAGGGACATCTAACTACATTATAACAAAGAATATTAGTATAGTAAAATGGAAAGACAACAAAGTTGTATGCTTTGCATCGAATTTTGAGTGTATGGAGCCAATGGAGCAAGCAAAACGTTGGTGTCAAAACTTTGAAGATTGATTTGCCTCAACCAGGAATAGTTGGATCTTATAACAAAAATATGGGTGGCGTAGATCTTGATAGATTTTTGAGTTCTTACCGACCGAAAATAAAGAACAAGAAATGGCAGTAGCCATTCTTCACCAACATACTGAACATGGCTATGGTAGCGGCTTGGAGAATCCATCGCGAGATGAACGGACAAATGTCTAAATTAACATTTTTACGAGACATTGTGATGTGTCTGATGAAATCAGAGAGACTAGAATCATTGCCAGTACCTCAACTTGGACCACAAACACCAGTGAATTCTGATATCACTTTGATGGTATGAATCATTTTCTTACACAGGCTGGCAAGCAATCAAAATGTAAACTTTGTAAAAAAAAAAAAATACTCGCCTATGGTGCGAGAAATGTGAGGTCATGCTATACAAAAATTTGTTAATTCCATTTCATACAAAAATGTAAAAGAAAAAAATAAATTAAACAGTAAGAAAATTTAAGAGTTCTTTATTTTATAGTTTGAATATAATTAATATGCATTTAAGTGATCAATATTTATCTTTATTAATCATATAAAAATAATTTGGAGAATTTCTAACTCGATTTAACAAGATATTAAACATTCAGCTCTCAACATTGTGGCGGAGATATCTATGTTACTCCCATTAGGCACCAAGTCTCCAATTTTGGGACCCTATCATATCTTCTAACAAATAAATATTTAAAAAAAAATTTAACAACATATGATTAGAGACGTATATTGAACCTCAAAGCATACAGAAATTCAAATGTTTTGGTGCAGTTCATATAGTGGCGTTTAATGAGTTAATTTAATATTATCTATATACATCAATTTGCTACTTTTTTCTAGCAACACACTATTTCTTTTTCATTTGTAAACAATGCCATATGTTTACTCTTTAAATAGTTGTTGGATAAATTCATTTCTCATAGGGATATGTGTAAAACATTTTAAAGCAAAAATATAAATAATTAGAAATATTTTTCTTTAAATTCAAGTCACCTTTAAAAAGTAATATCTTTAATGAAAAAAAAAAAAAAAAATCATTTAATACTTTGTTGCTTAATTATTTGGATTATCACTAGATTTTATGTTCAATAATTTAAAAGATTTTATCTTTTAGCCCATTCCTTTTATTTTAATACCTACAACTAAATAAATTTAATTATTTTTTAATCAATCTGATTATTTTATTAAAAGCAGAATTTCAAAAAATTCTAAATTTGCACATAAATTAATACTTATACAGTGTACACATTTCGAAATTGCCTGTTATTATAGCTTCTATAAGAATATTCTCGATTATTCTCTTCAAGGAGAATATTCTCAGAAAAATTATTCTCGAGAATTTTACAACTCTAAAAGAAAAAAAAAAATAATATAAGAAGAAAATGATTTTCATCTCATCCTCAAAATTAATGATTAAGGATTATTAATCTGCATCAGCAAGTGGAGAAAATTGACCGTAATGAGATTAGTGAAGATATAGAAGAAGAATATAAATGGCCCATAAATTACCAACAAGGAAGAAAAATAAAATGACAATGTTAATTCAAGTTTATGCATGTGAACTATGTTAAAGTACAATTAACAAGGAACAATAAATTGTATTTTAATAATGGACTGAGATATAAATATAATATTTGATATGATGAACTGAGAGACAATAAGACTTATTATTATTTGGAGATGATTTCTAGAGTATTCATCATCCCTACTATATTTAAAAGTGTAAGTGGTTTACTTATTTGAAATCTATAGCAAAACTAAAGTTTAATACATAGAATTTTATAAAAAAATATTCAACATAATTAGTTAATAACTGTCTTAAAGAATAATTAGATACTCAATATGATTATGTTATTCTAGATGAAATAATATCACAAATTTATAGTAAAAAATTAGGTGTTTATTTTTTTGAATTCATTATTATTATTATTTTTTTATTATTAGGATTTAATAATTAGATTTATGTTTTATTATAGGCTAAAAGACAAGTTTTAAGAAAGTAAAATTCAGCATGAAAAATGTACACAGAATATTATTTTACAAAATTGTTAAGGCTATTGTGATAATTGATGATTTAATTTTACGTAACTTGACAATGCAGTTAAATGTTAATGGGACAATGTGGTAAAATTTAAACAAATTTTAACACGGCCAAATAAACATCACATCCCTGACTTCTCCATGATATTTTTCACCATTTTCCCTGACTTTTCCTAACTTACAGAGTTATTTTCACACAAATTTAGTAAACAATTCAGCAATTTACAATACCTAGATTTCAAATATGGCTTATTTCGACGAAATTTGTCAAAATTTCCCGACTTTCTATGAAATTCTCTGACTATCCCATGACTTTTCCAGATTTACTTCAATTGCCTGGTTTTTCCATGATTCCTTGACTTTCCCTGACTTGTGGCCCCAAGTCACACACCCTGTATAGTTAATAGTTTTCCAAAAGTTAAAATATAATGAATGAGAATAACATATAAATCTCGAAAACTGTTTCATTAGAAAAAGTAAAATACAACAAATAAATAACAAAACATAAATGTCAAATAAATATATTTACTTCTTAAAGTTTACAGTGCGGAAACAATGTAAGTTACAGAAATATACACAACAGATTTCAAAATTGCTTTCCATATACATACATATAGCAAATGACAAATAACTCTACAGATTATATAGATAGGCATGCCTGTGCTTGAAGTGCAGGAGGGAGAGGAGGGAATATCCCAAATTGAAAAATAATTTTAAGATTTTATAAATGGTATTTAAAATATCAGCAGTAGAAAAATGATATGTTATTTTCAGGAGCAATAACATATTTTTGAAAACATTAAAACTACTTGTTTAAATAACTTTTTTTTTTTTTTTTTTTGTACTTAAAATTACAGAATACACTAAGTGTAAAATCTATCCATAAACTTACAAGAAAAGAG
The DNA here is from genome assembly GCA_963930645.1 of Salticus scenicus. Classification (NCBI taxonomy): domain Eukaryota; kingdom Metazoa; phylum Arthropoda; class Arachnida; order Araneae; family Salticidae; genus Salticus; species Salticus scenicus. Next base: position 119,390,858 of record OZ005650.1, read on the forward strand.
TTAGATATACTGCATACAATTATACTAGCTTTTACAAATATCACAATCTAGAAACTAATCTAATGATACAATGTAAAAGAAAACCGGTAACATGAATGGTAGCATAATGACCATATGGGTATTTTGGAAGATTTAAAAGATTTAGTCTACGTATAAGTTAGGTAGAAATATTTCATAACAAATACCTGTAATTTATAATAAATAAAACAATTTTAGATATCTATGATATAACAGAATGGGAAACAATTAACTATTGTTCGATATAGTAGAGAGTATCCATTGAATTTTCACAGAAATTTTATTGAACACAGATGGTCTCTGAGCAATTCCACAAAGTCCATGAATAAAGTTTGTATCAGTAACAAAACTTGCAGCACCATACACATGCCACTTTCCATTTTTCTTACAAACAAGAGGGCCTCCACTGTCTCCCTGTAGATAAATATGTACATCATATAAACATATTAAAAGAAATATAATAAAAATAAATAAAACATATAGCTGAAAATTGACTCAAGAGCAGGCTTTCCTGAGACTCTCTACTTATTGCTGCCAGAAGCCAAAAGGAATGTTTTTGTATGGGGAAATAATCCTAATTATCATTAATACACATGTTTAAATACTGTTTTTACATTCAGAAAATTCAGCACTGTTAAATCAATTCTGTTTTCCTCCAATTTTTTTTTTTTTTTTTTTCAAATTTACTTTAAGCTGTAAAATACAAAATTTCACTTAATGAAAACTCGCATTTTACAGCTTCAAAATAAAATATAAAAAATTTCTATTTCAATTTTTAGAAAATAAATCAAATAATTAAACAGCTATAAATTTAACAGTTGTGAATTTTCCGAATGTGAAAACGTAATTAAAAATTATGTTTTATTTAATGAGTTATAATAAGGATTATTTTCTCATACAAAAACAATGGCTTTAGTTTTCAGCGATGATAAGTAGAGAGTCCCTTTATTTTCTAATACCTTAAAACTGGTTTGACATATTTCATATTAAAATAATTCTTATAATGCACATTTACACAAAATTTCTCCCTACTCTCTGGTGTTGACACAATTTTAAGCTTCAAATAACACACTAAGTTTTCAAAACAGAATGTAGTGACAGTCAATGACAGTCATGGCAGCATCATAAATGACACTTTAAAACAGGCCTAAAGTCTTTAAGTTGAAAATAATCCTCATAATGATAGTGAATGTTTATACAAAATTTTGCCTAACTCTCCCATATCAAGAAAACTCATACATTTCAGATAACTCATCATGTTTTCAAACTGGAATCTCATACTTGGTAATATTTATAATTTATTCCAGAATACTTTTGGGCCACAGTAGCCCAGTCGGTGGAGCCCCAGCCTCGTAATTGGATGATTGCGGGTTCGGTACTTGAGCCGGCCAAAGACCGTCGTGTACACTAATGGTGGCTGGTGCATGTAAAATCTGTCGTGGCCGCAATGTCCTCTATGTTCCCATCAAAAATTATACCTCTGGGAGTCACCGAAGCGGGAGAGCCATCCCTTCCGTGGAGGATCAAAATTGTGATGGCATGTCTCCGGACCACCTCTAGGGGCATGTCCCAGACTGTTGCCAATTGCCCATTTGTACAGCACTCGTGCGACGTAAAACCCACCCAACCAACCAACCAGAATACTTATAGCCTCGCTGTTTTTTTCACACTATTATGATTTTATAGAAATTTTCTTCAATATGTAATTACGATGAAATAAGAAGAAAAATGCTTTTAAAATATGTATACTGGTGTGGAAAAAGGGTGGGGTTAACAGTACTCTGGAATAAATTATAAATATTACCAGGTATGGAATCTTGAAAACAAGTACAGTTCTTGCTAGTACCACAAATGATATTTTAAAATTGGTCCGATTTTTTTTATGATAATTTGTACATGCTAACAAACTAACTACCCTACAGATGGACACCACATCATTTGTCCTTTTTAGATAGGAATCTAAAAAGGACAAAAAGACGTGGTATAAAAAAAAAGGGTTACACTTCAAAGGGTAAAAAAACCTATGCCCAGGTTATTCTATGGGAAAGTTTGTTTCTACAACTACTCCTTGCCTAGTGCATTTTTTAAATTTCGTTTTTATATTCAGAAAATTCTTAATTATAAAATTAGCACTTGTTTGAATTCTTTTTTTTTTTTTTTTCATTTATATATTGAGTTAAAAATAGAACTAAGTGTATATTTGGCATATTTTAGTTAAAATAAAATGTGAAAATCCAATTTTTCGAAAACAAGTACTAATTTAACAATTGTGAATTTTCTGAACGTAAAAATAAAATAATAAAACAAAAATACATTAATTAGGTAATGAATAATTGTGGAAGCAAATTTCTCCTTAGAATAACATGGGCCTTACAGGCAGCAAGATTATCTATTGTTTGTTTTTTATTGAGGAATATCTGAAAAGAAAAAAAAAAAAAAAATTGTACAAATTGAAGAATATATGTGCTGTTTAATAATACAAAAACTCGATAAGCAATTGTGATAATGTTAATCAGTGAATTCAAAATAACACTTACATGACATACTCCATTGCCTGCTGATAAATATCCAGCACAAATCATTGTTTTATTTTCAAATTCTTGAAAAATATTGTGACATTTTGTTCCATTTTGAATTGGATGTTCAGCCTGTTTTAAAGCATAATCAGAGCCAGACCCTAAAAAAGAAAACAAATGCAATTTAGTGAATAACAATATAATGTAGAGTAGAGTAGAGTAATACACATAACATAAGGGGAAGAATGAAACATGATTTTAAATAAATAAATATATATATATAACATATATGATCTAATTTTCTAGATAGTTAGAATTACCTAACAAAAAAAAAAAGTATATAAAAAGGAAAATAGCCAATTGTAAAAAAGAAGACGACGAAGAAAAATAAAGTGGGGGTAGAGTGGTAAACAGATTTTTTTTTCCTCCATTGATTTTAGTAGTTTCACCTACAATAGCTATTTCTTTCTAAAAGTGTTTCGTAATTTATAAGTGAAGCATGATTTATTTTTTTAAAGAAAAAGAAACATTTTTTTTTTTTTTTAATAAAATATAGTTAACCCTTTCAGCCATCTTTAAGCAGAAATGAATTCATTTTCAGTAAATTTTGTTTTGTATGGAAAGTTAGTTTGGAAAAAATCCGCAAGGTGGTGGAAAATTAAAAAAAAACAGGCATGAGAGTACAGAAAATTTAAAAAAGAGGAAATACGCATGTTCATAAAATCAATTTCAAATTAAAAATAATGTGTGCGGGGAAAACTACACAAATATGTTAATAAAATTTATTTCAAATGAAAAATAAAGTGCACAGAGAAAAACTATACAAAATATTTTAAAAGTGAATGATTAAACTAAAAGAATAATGCACATCAACACAATAAAACATGTGTGTAAAAAAAAAAAAAAAAAAAAAAAAAAAAAGCAATCAACATTTAATCATTGATATGCGGTGGAAAATGAGAAGGGGGGGGGGGAGAAAGTAGTTCATGAGTGAGAAATATTAAACACTATTCTACTTCTTTATGGGTTTTAGAATATCATAAAGTAAGTTTGAAATTAATAGTGATATTTTTGTCATGGATGGATAAATATTCAAAAATAAAAGGCTTCCCTGCAGAATGTTTGACCGGCGATGGATAGAGATGAAAAAAAAAAAGGGGGGGGGGAGGGACAAAAAAAAATTACATGAGTGAGAAATATTGAATAATTCTGTTCTTTTATATGCTATAGAATCTGATAAAGCACATCTAAAAAGAATATTGATGTTTATATTTTGGATGGAGAAAGATTGAGAATCTAAAGAGTCTTTCGTGGAGCGTTTGAACACTGATCGTTATTGGAGTTTTATTTAAACAAACAAACAACAACAACAACAAAAAAAAAAAAAAAACGCAGAATTAACGAAAATTACATAAAAGTGGAAAATCGTGGATCCACAGAAGAATCTCATGCCTGAAAAAAGTATTAATTAATCATAGAACTGTCAAATTTATATTGTTCAAAAATGTAAAAACGTGGCATATAAAAAGTTCTTTTTATCTTGTAATTATTTTTAATTTATTGTTAATACCTCTTGTTGTACCCCAACCAGTGGCAAAACATCTTTCGCCAGTTCTCAGCTCTTCATTTGCTTGTGGCAAGCAAACTGGTTGAACGTGAGGATTCATATATACAGGAGCGTTCAGCTTCACAAGGGCTAAATCGTGTGACATGCTGTATGTTCCATTTTTCACAAACTAAAAAAATAGTGTAAAACAAAATTTAAGTAAAATTTTTTTATACAAAAGAGTTATCAAAACACAAAAACTTATATTCACTAAATGATTATATATTTTTCCTATTAAACTTAACAATAATTTATTTTGAATTAATTAAAAACTTTACTTCAAGGCTTCATTCCAAAGTCACTTTTGCCAGGAGACCCACAACACCATCATAGGTCACCTTCATAGTCGGTGCTTATTCACTAAAGTGATATTTTCTGGCTCTTCTTGGCCTGGCCTCCACCAGGTGGTGCCACATGCAGTCAGTATTAGCCTATGGCTCGTTGCCCTTAGTTGAATCAAAATTTTGGATAACTTTAACTGTTTCACTTTTGAATGTGTACTTAGGATTTTCACAGTTTGTGATTTTTCATAACATCCCTAAATTAACATCTATATTTTCATTATATGGGCAATTTTTAGCTAAAGCAACTGTAGTTTTTTTTTTTTTTTTCTTACACTGGCTATATATTCTTTAATTTTGCTAACTTCTAAACTTCTGTTTAGATATTCTTATGAAACAGCCTTAGTTTTAATTCAGTTAGCAGAATTTTATATATGCAGGAGGTTTTAGTGAAGTAACACTGACCACGAAGAGGACCACTGATGATGTCCATGTCGTGGGGCCCTGGACGAAAGTTACTTTGGAATAAAGCTTTGAAGTAAGATAATTCAAAGTTATCAAATAGACTTCATATAAATCTTAAATACTTTGAAAATCCTACGTATATGCATTCCAACATGAAACAATTGAAATCATCTATAAATTTGATTCATGCAATGGCAATGAGCCAAAGGCTAATACTGGTCAATTGTGGAACCACCTCTTGGAGGTTGGGCCAAAAAAAAGTAGAATACATCACTTTAGTGAAGAAGCACTGACCACAAAGGTGACCACTGATGATGCTGTGGAACCACCAGTAAAAGTTACTTTGGAATGAAACCTTGAAGTAAGGCTTTTAATTAATTCAAAGTTATCAAGTAGAATTCATATAAATCTTAAACTAATAATTTACTTATTTATTTTTTAACAAATACAATAAAACTTATGACAATTACCATTTTTATCTAAAAAACTACACTGAACCATAAAAACAGGCGAGGGATATAACATGAAATTTAGACAGAAAAAGACACTTTGATTTTTTTTCATTAATTTTATAAAATTACTCAATATTATCACGATTGAATACATTTGGATATTTTGAAATTTAATACCAAATATTTCAGCAAAAACATAGGAAAAGTAAGGCTCAATTCATTAATTATTAATTTAAATTTTAAAAAATCATTAATAATGAACATTTATAAGACTTAAATTTTGGTTTCAAAAAGGTGATTCTTTCATTTGGCATTAAAAATAAATTATCAGATATTCAGAGGCAGGGGTGCAGAATATGTCCGAACGCGCGAACGATGTTCGGGGGAAATTCTGGCTGTCTGGGGAAATTTTAAATATTTATTATCTTAGGAAAAAAAAAAAAAAAAAAAAAAAAACGGAAGAAAGAAAAAATTACTGAAAAAACAAACTTCCTAATATTAAACTACAAATTAACAGCTGTATTCTTCTGTTACAAGTGTATTCCCTTTAAATACCCATTACCCCCCCCCCCCAAAAAAAAAAAAAAAAAAAAAAAGTACTACGTATTTGAAATTTGATGATAAATACTTGGTGATTCATTTAAGCTAGAGAAAATATCAAATATAACTTTTTTTTTCTTATATAGTCTTGCTAAAATGCTACAAACAAGAATAATTACCCAGTCCACATAAATAAACAAACACTTTAATGACAGGACGCTGGGAGAAATGATGTGTTTGTTTACTTTAGCTGATAAAACAGGGAGGGAAGAATGGGAAAGAGAAGTAGGAAAGACTTTTTTTTTTTTTTTTTCATGATTTTGAGTCTCATTTACAGAAGTTAAGTTATGAGTTTCAATTGTGCATTCAGCAATTGCCTCCCCTCCTCCCCCTCCCAATCGGACCACGCACACACACACAGACACAAAAAAAAAGAAAGAAAAAGTATTTGAGCAATTAGCCAGTGATTAAACGTAAGTTTTTGAATGAGTTGGTTCTTTTGTGTCTTAAAGTTTAGTTTCCACATAACAATATTAATTTTAGCAATTAATTAAAACTTATGTTGTTCTTTTATGGATATTTATAGAAGCCTAATCATTTCATAATAATTGTTAATAATCTAAAATTATGCTTAAGATTCTTTGTATTATTTTCTCAATTTAAAATTACTTTGCATTAAAGTAACATACATACTATTCTTCAGTTTTTTCTTTTTTTATTATTCAATAGAAGAAAGTATTTGATTCATAAAAAAATTTTGAGTTACGGTTTTTGATGGATTTGCATGTTTTGAGAGTACCAGAACACAATTTGACAATTTTTGAAAATATCTGTCCATTTATGTGTGTGTGACAAAAATTTTGTAGCGACTGTATCTTGGGAACTACTGCACATAATTTCATGTAAATTAATAAACCTACACCTTGACATTAATTGCTGTCTATCAACTTTTGGTGCCAATCGCTCATTAAGAGGCACTGCTGTACAGCAATTTCCGCAATTTCAGAAAAGGCTCTATCGTAGGAACTTTTGCATGAAATTGCATATTAATTTATATGCAGATGCACCTTGACATAAGTTAGCGCCTATCAACTTTTGGTGCCAATTGCACAACAGGTGGCGCTGTTATGCATCGATTTCCGCAATTTCAGGGAAGGCTATATCTCAGGAACTACAGCATAGAATTGCATATAAAAACTGTATGTAGATGCACCTTAACATAAATTAGTTTATGCCATCTTTTGGTGTCAATCGCTTAACAGGTGACGCTGTTATACAGCGATTTTCGCAATTTATGAGAAATCTATATCTCAGGGTTTATTGTGCATAATTGAACAAAACTAAATATATGGAAAGGCCATTATGAGACATTTTTTTTTTAAATTGGGTATATATATATATATGCGAAAGGTGATGCTGCTATACTGCAATTTTCCTTGAGAATGGGAAACATATCTGCACGGTAAAAATTCACTTCCGTTGGACATTTCGACTAGTAATACATCTCTGAAATGAAAATCGTCTCTATTAATAAAGGATTAAAAAAAAAAAAAAAAAAAAAAATCTATTGCAGGAATTTGTATAGGAAAATATAGAAGAAAGTTAGTTTTGTGATATCTTCAACATAAGTTTTTTTTTTTTTTCCTCCCTGGGGAAAAAAAAAAGGCAGGGTTTAAAACTCATATATATATATGTATTAATACATATCAACAAATGTCTTAATTAGCTGTTGATTCTGTCATTCTTTGAGCACTATTTTCTCGGGCTATATGACTCATATGCTCAAAGTTAAAATTTGCCCATTTTGTATCTCTACACCAATTTGTCTCCTATTTATAGCATATAACTTTTTTTTCTGTTTGTACAGATTTTGTTCTGTTTCGTGCATATCAGTTAAGTCATATTGCTTACTTTTCTTATACCGTGTCCCACAATAATTCATCTTGTAAGCAGAAAATTACAGAATTTTTATTGAATGATTATAGTTCATACATGTTTGTCTTATTCTTGTTTTCGTAATTCTGTAATAAAAATCATTTTAAATTTTCATAGTCAGCAAAGTGCAATAAAACAAAGCAACATTAACTTATGTATAATTATGTACTATTATTAAGAATTATAGCCTTAAAAATTATGTTAGTTAATAAATCCAATTACCTTAAACTTTTTAATTTTTCATCTGGTGGACATTAATAGCAACATTAAATTTAGATGTAGTTAAGAAAAAAAATGTAATATAGTAGCATAAAAAATCTCCCTCAGTATTTGGACTAAAGAAAGATTTACCCTTCCTCCTCTCCCCCCCCCCCCCCCCCCACCAAGAACAAAAAAAAAAAACTTTCAGATAATAGGTTGGTGCGTTATTTTTGGGGAAATTTAGAATGTGTTCTGGGGAAATTTCAGAGGTCTGAACATTTTCTGCACCCCTGTTCAGAGGGTCATTGGCTATTGGAAAAATTTTCCTTTAATGCCAAATGAAAGAATCACCTTTTGAAACCAAAATTTCAGTCTTATAGACGTTCATTAGTAATGATTTTTTAAAATTAATATTAATAAATTAAATATTAATTAAAATTAAATTATTAATTGATTTTTATAGAAAATAATTTAGACCCATTTTTTAAAATGACATTTTTTAGCCTCTTCCATGATTTTTAAATTGCTACAACCCTATATTTTATTTCAACAACTGATTTTATGTTGCTGAAAGTGGGATGTTTATGAAATGTAAGAATATGAAAATAACTTCCCTGAGAATACAAACACTTTTAATATTTTTTAAATTGTTAATTAAAGGAATAATCTATAGTAAAAGAGTATAATTTTGGTATCATTCAAAAAGAAATCCTGGTTTCATTAATATTATTTAGGGTGTGTGTGTGTGGGTGTGGGCGATCGAACTAGGATTCATTAAGAGTATGAGAAATGTTACAATAAAATTATCTTTCAAAAATAAATAAATAATAAAAATATGATGCATACTCTTTAAAATTTGATCCATAATAGCAGGCTGATTACTTTCACCAATAAAACATTTAATCTCTTCTTGTAATCTATTAAATTCCGTTAGAATGAACTTGATCTTTTCCTGATTTTTTTCGAATATATTTTGAGATTTAAGAGAGCTGAAATAACATTCTCCAAGTTTGCTTTTTGTACTTTTTAGTTTCAAACTATTGCTATTTTCATCGCAGCAATCCGACATATCATCGTCGCTATCAAACGATTTTTCCTCTAAAAGACATTTTAATTTAAAATCGCTTATGTACTCTTTAAATTTATCCAACATCTTTTTTATTTCTCGAGATCGCTTTAATAATTCTGAATCGGTAATCTGCATTTCAACTACAGCCATTAATCCCTGAATGACAGAAATTGAATGTGAGAGTTCAAATCCTTCTGAGTAGCCATGATCAAATCCATTTTGCAGGGTAGATTGTTCGCCTAAATATTTTCCGTCAGCAAAACCATCCTTTAGACGAGCTTCTTTTAATTTTTTCCATCCGATTTCATCAACTTCTCGCATATCTCCTTCGTCATCAAATATTTCATCAATATTCCCAACAATATCAATTAAAGCCATGCTTGATAAACGAAAATGATAGATAATAAATATTGATGTTTGTTTAGTTGATTCGTTGATTGTTTCATTGATTATTATACTATAGGAGCATCTACAGCGATAATTGAATAAGAATCTCAATATGCGCATGCGTCAGACTAAGAACACACGTTACACTTCGATTGAAAAAATTTCGTAGCTTTTCGCAATTCGCAACAGTGATGGCCAAGGTCATTGAGTTTACCTTTTTGTACATGCTGAGAGTCCTTGCTTTTTATAAACAATTGGGCAGTTGCAAACAGCTGATAACAGCATGGCAACGTGGACAGCGTGCCCTCCATCATTGGTTGCTATGCGCGGTTGCCATGGTGCTGTGAGCTGTTTTCAACTGCCATTTGCTTACTGTTCTAAAAATGGCGTCTATTTATTTTCACGTAGAGTTAATAGCCCTCCATCTACGTCACTATGACGTCATATGAAACTGCTCTATAGAGAAGTTTCATATGACGTCTGAGTGACATAGATGGAGGACAACCAACTTCACTTAAAAATAAATAGAAGCCATTTTTAACACAGTAAGCAAATAGCAGTTGAAACCGGTTATAGCACCATGGCAACCAATGTCGGAGGGCAAGCTGTCCACGTTGCCGTGCTGTTATCAGCTGTTTGCAACTGCTCTATTGTGTTTCTTTCCGTTTGTAAAGCATTTTGTTATTTTGAGGTTAATTTACATTATTTTTGCTAGTTAGTTGTAGGGCGACTAGACGTCCGTTGAAAAATGATCATTTCATTTTATTTATTCCTCACTTCAATCATTTGCTAACAAGCCCGTGCGAAATTTTCGAACTTTATTTACTCTTCGTTACCTTTAAAATTGAAAGAATAATATTATTATTTTATAGACGTCATTTTTTAGATTATCACGACATCATATAGACGCAAATTTAATATTTTATAATTTATTTTTTTCACGTGAAAGCATACTTAATTTTATACTGAAAAAAAATGGCAACAATTAAAAATTTAAATGTCTATTTTTAAGTTATGTCTATTTTCATATTTTAATTAATTTTAAAAAATCGAATCAAAAATTCATTACAAATAAGGTACCAAATGAAAGGGGCGATTTTTCTGAATCCGTCGGATTAAACAGCTTATCGATCGGACAATTAGATTTTTTAAAATTAACAAAAGTATGAAAATTAGATGGCAACTTGCGCTCACATATAGACAGAGTCCAAGGAAACCTCTTAGCCTTTTTAAGAGTGACAGAGTCAGTCAGTGATGAGCGTAACTATATATGCTGATAATTTCATACAGTGAACAAAAATATGATTAATAACATACAATGCAATGAACAAAAAAGAAGCAGATTTGAAATAAATAGATAAATAAATGAAGTAAGGAAATATGTATAAAAGTTATATTGAAGATAGTGTAAAAAATGATATTTTGATGAATTTAAAAACGATTTCGCCATAAGATAAACATTCTGTGGCTTGTGTATAAAAACAAGAAACATTTATGGATTATCACTATTATTTGTTCAAAGTTACAAATCTTCTATTGCTTCCCACTGCTGGGTTTATGTTTATTGTTTTGATTTTTCTAAAACTAATATAATTTCTTCTACTATCACGTCTTCCCATTTTGATATTTATGAGACGTTTTACATATTTAAAAATTCCAAAATTTTGTTAATGATATTTCTTCTACTCCGTTCTTGTCTGATACCTGGAAATAATTCACGTAACTTAGTTTTTCGTTCTATATTCAATAGAAGAAAGTATTTATGAGGTATTATGAGGTAGAAAGTATTTAAAAAACTTTCGACCTCGTTATTTAAGGTTTTTGATGGATTTACACGTTTTGAGAGCTGTAGAACATGATGTGACCATTTTTAGAAAAAGGCTGTCTGTTTCTGTGCGCGCGCGCGTGTGTGTGTGTGACAAAATTTGTGGCGACTGTATCTCAGGTACTACTGCACATAAATTGACATTAATTTGTGCCTATCAACTTTTGGTAAAAATTCTCCAACAGCTTGCGCTGCCATCCCGCTTTTTCAAAAATTTTAACATGGTGGTATAGGACAAAATTTTGTATAAATGTGCATAAAGAGAATTATTTTTTAATAATCATTATGAAATTTAAAAGAATTATTTGTAATAGAGCCTCGTCCCTTGGGGGTGGGGGGGTGGGAAGTCCCCCCCACGAGGGGAGTAAATTTTTATGATGGGTATCTTTCAAAAGAGTTCGCCAATACCTTTAAAACGAATGGTTGAACCATCGATATGCGATAATTTAAAATAAAGTTATCATTTTTTTTTTCATTTTTAACAAAAAAAAAAAAAAAAAATGTAATATTGAGAATAAAATTTACTTATTGTTGAATATTTAGTGTCATACTACTTCTCTAATATGAAAATCGTCTGCATTATCATGGAAGATATTTTTTTTAAATAATAATTTAAATAAATTATTTTTACTGAGTGAATTCGTATAGGAAAATATAGAAGAAAGTCATGTGGTGGCCACAACATACTATTTTTTTTCTCTTCACTCAAATCGATTTTGTACGTTATTGTTTTGTTTGTAGCAATCGTGCCTACTTTGTTCGCCTGCGAAGGGTCATGTCTTCATTCGACCCGAAACAATTGTTGGAAACTCTTGCATTTTATGGTGTTTGTGTATTCAAAGTTTTGTACTTATTTCCTGTCTATGTATATAATAGAAATATTGTGGCAAATATAGCTAAATAATTAATGCTCAGAATTTCGTATAAATTTATGGGTAGTTCCATCTTGACATATATTAGTGCCAACCAATTTTTAATAAAAATCGTCCAAGAAGTGGCGGTGCCATCCAGTTTTCATAGGTTTCGTATGTGTGTGAAATTAAATATGACGTGAATTTCCCAAAATGTTTTTTTTTTCCTCTTTTTTTTTTCTTTTTTTAATTTTACATTTAAACATATATATATTGCCTTTTAACCATTAAGCCATTTTACACAGACTTCAGAAAACTCAAAGACAAAATGAAAAATCGGGTTTTGTACACGATCAGATTTTGTAAAGATACACTTGTGTACAATTTGACCACTTTTCTTGCGACAACTGGAGACATGCTTCTGTACACGTGTTGATTCCACAAGTTAGTGGGTATAGCGGTGACAATTCTTGTGTTTGAGAAAAATAAATGTTAAGCGTACTCAGAATGAAAATGTGCTCCCCAAATCCTAACATGTCGGTCAAGTTCACACCCCTACAAACGTTTAAAGTAGTTCACTAGGCTAAGCGCTTAAAAGTTGTCGCACGATATAACATTTGGTGGGTCTAGGTCTTTTTCCATGCGAAACCAAGTTCAGAATCGTACACATAGGAAATTTTGTTATTTATAAAGATTTCAAACAAACAGATTTTAATCAAACATTGTTGATAAACTCTTACTTGTACTACAACTACAGTTTGTAATGCTGAAAAGTGTTTAATAATCTTTGTATCATGTATGAATTATGAATTTATCCACCCTTTTTCTACAGTTTGGTATTGGAAGCATCCGTAAAGTGGAAACTCGTTAAATTCGATATTTAGTTTAGTTCGCTAATATGTAATATATATATAAACTAACGACGACTGTTGATCTAATTTCTACTTTTTGTAAATAAACTTATTTTTGTAAATAAACCTACTTAGTTAAATTAATTAAATTTAGTTAAACTAAAGTAGTAATGCAGTAACATAAACTAATTCAATTCTTAATCTCTAGAGAGGGGTTGTAACAGTAGTTAACAGCAACAGTTTAATTACGGAATTTTAAAAGAGCCCGTCTTTAAAAGTTAATCAATTCGCGCTGATGTATTATTAACGCAGTTTATTATTTGATTATAATTAACCAGTTAATCTTTGCCTGCAGAGTGGCTGATATTTGCCAATTAATATAGGTTTACATTTGATAGTTAAAAAATAATAACTTCATATTTTACATCATAACATTTATATTTTAAAAATACAAAATGGTCCCAATAAGAAACATCATTCAATGCTTTAATTTAAATTTGTTTTTAAGGTTGTAGAGGGGAAGCTCAATTCCTGGTCGCGCTTGTTCACCTAGTCGTTCGGTGTTCATTGTTTTCTCCGAGAATCGCGTGAATATGGGCTAGGAAGACCCCCGTTAGAGAGGAAAATAAAGATTCCCTTTGAAAAGCATCACACCCCAGGTCTAGGTCCAAAGTATAAATAATTAACCTTAACTTTAATCTGAACACCAACACCAATATGTTATCATTATGTGATCAAATTTTCAAATGTCGAAATGGGGACATATCCCCATTTTTTACTTGGAAAATGAGGACATCTTGTATTTAATTCAAATTATACATTAAAATACAGTAAGTAGATACATAAAATAGATACTCAATACGTAAGCATATAATTTTCCTTCCAAAAGCTCCACGCATACATCTTTATCAAGATTATAACATCATTTCATAATGGAAAATATTTCAACATTTTCATGGTTCGAATAATCAGAACATGATGACATGATTACAAATGACGCATTTTTTAGTTCTAATGTAAGTTACATCATTGCCCAAGAATCAAAAACATTTTCCACAAAGACCTTACATTTTGTTCGGCCAGTAAAATACGCTGGGTCAATATGCTTTAATACTTTGCGCAGGCAGTCAATTTCTCTGAAAGTTTGTGCATGTCATTATGATAAATAAAAATGTCTTCAGCCAGAGCAGTCTTCAAACTGGCATTACTGACTGTCAAAAACCTTTCATTGAAGACTATGCTGATACAGCTATAGAAGTTTTTCGTGTTTTTCAGAATTGACATGAGTAGAAACATATACTTTTTTTTTTCACCACAGGAATTATGAATAAAACGAAAGCAAAAAAAGAATGAAATGCAACAAAATTATGAATATTTAAGAAATTTTTTAAAAATTGGGGACATTTGAGGACAAACGACAGAAATTATGGTTCCCAATCGCTGTTTTTGTTTTTGGGGAGAGATGGTCGAAACTAGAGAGTCACCTTAGTTATTATGAAACACGACAATTTTTCGAGTGACACAAGCGGGAGGACAATATGTTATAGACCAGAATGGCAAAACGTTATTAATTTTAAGTTTTTAATTTGTGTATAAGCCTTGAAACGCGATCTGCGCACATGCGCTTGTTTTTGTCGTCGAAGAAGTTTTGTTTCTACATTAGGGATTAGGAAGTGATTTAAGTCATCTGTTTTGTCTATCATATTATCTGTAGGACATTGTAAGATACAATGCTGAAATTTTGTACATCACATTTTTAGCGTTTAAGACATATTACAGTCACATGAATTTTATTTTATTATTATTATTATTATTATTATTATTTTTTTTTTTTTTGTGTGTGTGTGTGTGTGTATTTGTAAGAAAGTTATATAAAAAATTAAATTTTACAATTCTTGAAATTAAATCCTCTGAAATTTTTAAATGATTTGATAAAATTCTGTACCTTTCTGAATGCAATTCTGGAATTTACATAGTTTATCCAACATCAGTATGTAAGGAATTACAATTGAGGCTTGGATTTTTCGAGCCCACTGTTTGAATTTAAAAAGATTACTTATAAAGATACAATTTTAGTCGATTATTAAAAAAAAAAATATTATGAAATAAAACAAAATAAACTTACTTCTTCTCTATCTACACCATATACAAAGTAATCCTTCATATATCTTATCTCTTCGTACGGGTCTTTCTCATATCGATGAAAATTTCCTAGATGAATTCGTGCCACGAGTTTATCCCGAACGCTAAAAAATGAACAGAAAATCAAAATAAAGTCTAATAAGATCTAAATGCCGTGCCAGATTTTAACTCAAAATCAAAATTAATGGCCTATGTATGTGTTTGTGTGCGAGTATAGGGAAAATGATACTATATAAATACTCTTAATTCTATTGCGTTCGCAGATGTAGTACATAGGTCATTGTCGCACGAACAATACGGATTTTCAATTTTCATGAGTGTACAAATTGTAGTTCTTTTGCGGAAATAACAAAATAAAATTCTTACACATTGCTGTCGATGGACTGAAATTTTATGGTAATATTAAATTAATAATAATAATAATAATAATAAAACCTGTTATATGTTGCGTTATTTTGCTAAAGTATTATAAATATAGAAATGATGTGCGATATATATATACAGGGACCGAAATTTCAATTTAGATTACACTCGCTGAAAAAAAATGTTACTCGCCACAAAATATGATTAACTTATTCTATTTTTACTTTCCGAACACTATAGTGAGGAAAGTATTGTAATCATGTCAAAAATACGAATTGGAGATTTTGATGCTTCTATACGTTTCGAGGTCCCCTGAGTCCGTTTCCACTATTTTTACGATGATGTATGTATGTGTGTGTGTATGTGTGTATGTGTGTATGTCTGTGGGTGAACACGCTAGCGTCTAAACGCTTTATTCGAATAAGCTGAAATTTGGTACGTATATTATAAGTCACCATAGTACGAACCCTATAGATTTTGGTGAATCTAGCACTTGTAGTTTTTTTACAGGGACACAAAGAAAAATTCTTTATCATTATGGCCTATGGGACCAAAATCTTAAAAGTGCGATAGCATCTAAACGCCTTATTCAATTGAGCAAACAATTTATACACATATTATAGGTCACAGATACTAAGTCTGTATAAATTTCGGAGAGTCTAGCACTTATAGTTTTTTTACAGGGACACAAAGAAAAATTCTTTATCATTATGGCCTATGGGACCAAAATCTTAAAAGTGCGATAGCATCTAAACGCCTTATTCAATTGATCAAAAAATTTATACACATATTATAGGTCACAGTTACTCAATCTGTATAGATTTTGGTGAATCTAGCACTTGCAGTTTTTTTACAGGGGCACAAAGAAAAATTCTTTATCATTATGGCCTATGGGGCCAAATTTTTAAAAGTGTGATAGCGTCTAAACGCCTTATTAATCTGAGCAAAAAATTTGTACACATATTATAGGTCACAGTTGCACCAACTGTATAGATTTTGGTGAATTTAGCACTTACAGTTCTTTTGCAGGGTCACAAAGAAAAATTATTTATCATTATGGCCTATGGGACCAAATTTTTAAAAGTGCGATAGCATCTAAACGCCTTATTCAATTGAGGTGAAAATTTATATGAATATTATAAATTGCTGTTGCACTAACTATAAGCATTTTGGTGAACTAGCATTTATAGGTTTTTTACAGGGACACAACGAAAATTCTTTATCATTATGATCTATGGGCTCAAAGTTCAGTAGCGTTAAATAAAACATCGTGTAATATATGGAGAAAAGTACTCAAACACTCTATTATGGTTTTCTCTCTTTTGTTCGTTTAACAACTCCTCTTTTTTTACTTTATCTACAAAACTGTTAATTACTCAATGTTCGGAAAGTCGAGTGGAGTCACTCCAGATTTTTTACGTATAAGGTGTCCAGAATTTTTTATTGGAAATATCAATGGTAAGCCTATTTTTATGAGGAATATTATTCATGCAAAAATGAAAACACACGTCAACCCACCGCGTACCAACCGGAGCAAATATAACCGTGCAAATATAGGGAACCGTACAAATATAGGGAATACTTTTATTTATTTGTGATTCGAAGAATCTGAATTGACATAAACCATAATATGCTTTGGCATTTGGCAAGTTTATTAGAAAGTTGTTCTTTTGCGAACCTGACGCAGAAAAAAGTTAGTGTTCACCGTTCGATACAGCCAACAGCCGATTGAGCTTCTCAGTTTTGCGAAATTTTGTAAATTAAGGACTAAATCCTTTTCATTTATAAAAGAGGACAAAGGACGAAAAACATAAATGAGATGACTTTTTAGCCCTGTAATTTTTTTTTTTTTTTTTTTTTTGTTTAAGAGAGCAGAGCTTTGAAAAAGAAGACTCTGCCCTTAAAAAGAGGATGGCTGGTCACCTTACCTAAGATTAGCACGATTTTACGTTTTTAAATCGATTTTTTTTTTTTTTTTTTTTTTGTAGCACCTTATACAGTAAGAATTCTATTATCTGCATTTTAGACCGAAATTTTATTCGCCACAGTAAAATTTCCACTCGCCAATGGCGAGCTGGCGAGCGGAAATTTCGCGCCCTGCATATATATATATATATAGTAATACAATAATAAAATATAATAATATCAGTGCAAAATTATATATATATATTATACGAAATGTCTGTCTTCATTTAAAAGAGAATAAAGTTGAGATATATTTATAATTTTTTACAACATGGTCTTTGCTGGAAGTTGCTTTCTTACCCTTTGCTTTAGAGCACCTCTAAAGAGACGAAAAGAAAGAATTCGAATACATTAAAGTCCATCGTATAAATATACGAACTTCTGAAGAAAATAATTTTTGCTTATTTTTAATTACTAATTGAAATTTCATTAAATGTTTGGTAACTGCTAAATGTTCGTTATGTAGAACTGAGTCATTGTAGATATTTTCAATTTGATTACTATTTGCTCAACATTTTTTGGGAAACTTTATTTGCAGTTTTCATGCTTTCTCTTTCTTTCTTACACTTATGAGCACATACTTGTTTATATGATACTATTTGTTCAACATTTTTGGGGAAACTTTATTTGCAGTTTTCATGCTTTCTCTTTCTTTCTTACACTTATGCACACATACTCGTTTATGTATTCAATGTTAAATTAATCTAAATTAGTTTATAACAAGGCAATCTGATAACAAATAATAGATCACGGATTAATACAGTATGTAGAACGGAGTCATTGTAAATATTTTCAATTTGATACTATTTGTTCAACATTTTTTGGGAAACTTTATTTGCAGTTTTCATGCTTTCTCTTTCTTTCTTATACTTATGAACACATACTCGTTTATGTATTCAATGTTAAATTAATCTAAATCAGTTTATAACAAGGCAATCTGATAATAAATAATAGATCACAGATTAATACAGTAATTAGCCTTTCCTGCACAAAACACCTGCGTAATAGTACCTACATACTTAGTATGATTTTCAGAAAAACCTAAATAAAATCACTGGCAAATTTTAGTTTTTCCCCTTTCTTTATTAATACCAGAGGACTGTGCCTCCTGCCACCACCCCCTGTAGATAAAGAAAGCCTTCCAACTGAATAGCGGCGTCAGAATAGTTAGGCCGATCTTAAGAAAGATGGGTAAGCTTTATTTCAGTGATAAAGCTTGCTTATTTTTATTATCGTTATGAAGCTACTCTTTGTTCATAAAATTAACAGTAAATCGCAATATTTTATTATTAATCTTAATAAAAATAATAAGTTTTATAAGAAACGATAAAATCCATTTAAAATCCGACAGAAATAAAAATGATAAATTATTTTTTCGAATTATCTTTCATTCTTCTTTCATAAAAGCCAAAAAACAAATGAGAAGATTTTTTGAAATAAATTAGTGTCAGAGAAAAAAATACAAACCAAATTTTTTCTTCGGTGAAATATCAGAAATTTATTATTATTATGTATGTATAGACTTCAATTTTAGTATTTCTTTATCAGTTATAATTTCTAAAAATTAGGTTAAAATACAATAATAATATTTTCATATTTATATTCGTAGAAATAGCCTATGAAGAATTATAAGCATTTTAAATAATTTATTTCATATTATAAAGTAACAAATTAACTGTTTATTTCTCTCTTTAAAAATGTCACTAAGATTTCTATATATAAATATTATGTTATTCTCTTCTTTCATAGCTATTTTCTTAAAGTAAGAATAATAAAATATTGACTTTTTATATTTGTGGAAATATTATACAGTGATCTACTTTAAATCAACCAAAACATTATATAAATATGCTTGTTGTTTTGGGTTTTGATCATTCTACATATATATATATATATATTATTATTATTATTTTGATAAGTTTTAATATATATATATATATATATATATATATATATATTAAAACTACTCTATAAATATAAATAAAAACCTATATAAAGACTGTAGAAACGAAAGATATATATAATCTTTCTATAGGTGTTTTAATTCTGTTGATTATTCATAAGCAATATAATTAAACCTCCTTTGAATAATTAATTAATAAAATCATCATTAAATAGTTTTATGAATAAATATTGTTTATTTCAAGATATAAATTGAATGGGAATACAGAAACATATTTCGTTAAAAACATGTTACAGTATGTGTTCACTTTATTTATTTATTTTTTTACTCTACTGAAGTTAAATGTTTTTACATTAAAAAAGCTAAATGTACAAAAATAAAATAAACAATAATGATCTCATTATTGCCTTTTTTTGTTAAATAACCTTATTTGATCATTTATTCATTATTATTATTTTATGCTATTTTGTTGTTTTTATTCAGTAGGTATTCGGTATTTATCAGCTCGTTATTATTGAGTAATGTACTTTCTTGTCATATATTAAAATAATAATAATAATAAATATCTCTGCTTCCAGTGGATATATCAATATTAATTAAGGCGTATACTTTCAATCGTCTAAAAAAGGTGCAATGTTATTATTTATATATGTATATATATATATACATACATGCACATGCAAGCGCACACACATTCATTTTTGTATTGCTTCATCTATTTATCTGCAATAATTTCTACTTTTAAATTTGCTAAACATAACTACACACATAAATTTCATATTTTAAAATATATACTTTTTTAAAAAGCTCGAATAATCACAAATATTTTAAAAGAAGTAAACACACAAAAATCAAGATTTAATATTTTTATTAAACACATCTTAATTAGATTCAAAAGTGCAATGTACAATTCAATAATAAAAAATATTTTTCCAATATCTATATTTTAATAATGATAGGCATGTGAAATAACACCAGTACCCTATTCAAAATAATTTGCGACAAATACACGTATAAATAATAATATAAATTATTTGTAGGATTAATTCTCTTTTAGAAGTTTATTTGTTTATTATCCGTTTATGATCGAATTGTAAACTTATCAATTATAGCAATTTATCAATATGAAGACTGTACTTGAATGCATGAAACTTTCATTCATAGAAAATCTTCCAAGAGATGAAATAAATTCATTTTTAATAATTTATATTAAAATATTAAGAACTTAAAAAAAAAAAAAGTAGTTAAAATAAAATTATATATAGAAAAAATTAAAGAAAGAAAAAAACCTAATATAAATACAGGGATGGAACACGGGCGCAGAATTCATACCACTATCAATGTAAGAAAATTTTCTACTTCTTAAATCAACGATATTATACGTAGAGAAAATTCTTAAAAAGATTCCGGTATGAATTCTGCGCCCCTGTTCCATCCCTGTAAATATAACTTTTTTTTTTTTTTTCTAGAATAACACTAATAGGTTTGAAATTTCAGCTATAT